>NIZV01000329.1:0-43998 GCA_003947045.1 Fusarium ambrosium
ATTTAATTATTATATTATTATTAATTAAAAATTAATTAAATTTTAAATTTATTAATAATTTAATTTAACTTAAAGTAATATTACTTTAAAATATAAATAATAAAATATAATTTATATAAGTAATTTTATTTAAATTACTAGAGAATAATACCTAGGCTAAGGGCATATGGGCCTATTATTATATAGGCTTAAATAAAATAATATAATATATATAAAATTAAAAATACTTAATATATTATTATTAATCTACTATTAATATAAAAATATAAATATAAAATAAACAATTAAGATAAATTAAAAAATAAAAAAAGCAATAAGAGTTAGTTTCTTATACTATGTTTAGACTATAGGTGTCCTGCCTAATGTTATTTAAGGTAGTTTACACTCACCGTGAATAAGTTCACGATGATCATTATCCTGGCCTCCGGCAGTAAGTGAAGGTCTCTGGAGCTTGGCAGTTCCATCTTTCCCCTCTAAGTCTTTTGCCGGAGTCGTTTGGACCTCGACCAGGAGGAGGAGGTCGACAATGGCACCTGTGAGGCGCGATGCCGCAGCATTAAGCAGGGAGAGGGGATATAACCCGGCACCAGCGGCACAATTCATCGATGCCCTGATCAAGCTATTGGTGGCCGGTGAGACCTCGCCCCTCAGTTTCGCCTGTAGGGCAGAGTCTTCGCCGTCTCTCCGTGACACCTTGGCATCGTGGGTAATACGACGCACACTGGCTACGACCGATTTCACAGCGTCTATTACGGACCCTGAGTCATGGGTGCGCGCCTTGTACAAAAGCTTGTCAATGGCTGTCTGAAACTCGATGACGTGGATATTTTTAACGAGTCCGTGGGTATCGACGAAACCCTTGCCGCGGTCGAGTTTTATCCCCTTGTGCTCAGGCCCCAGTTCAACAGAGGATGCGCAAGTAGATCGTAGCTGTTCCTTGGCACAAACGTAGCGAATCGTCCACTCATGCACTTCTTGCCCGAGCCGCTTAGTGGTCTGCCCAAGCTCTTCTGCTTGTCGCTCGTATACCAACCTGCTTTGCTGTGAGAGCGCCCGCGTCTCACGCAAAAACTCTTTGATCTCCGCCCGTATCTCTTTCATTGCCTGCCGCTGCTCCTGCTGTTGCTCCAGGAGCGAGTGGCCAAGGCGCCCATTGGCCTGCTCAAGAAAAAAGTCTAACTCGACTGGCTCGATATCCCCTGTCGAGATCTGCTGAGCTGCAGCATTCTGAGCGGCCACTCGCTGGGCTTCCTGAGCTTTCGTTCGAGCTGAGGCCACCTCATTCCTGAGCCTCTCCATCTCGACATCATGATCTTCCTGTATCTGTTGTAATTGTTGCCTCATCGAGTCGTTCAAGGTTTGCGCTTCGGCTAACTTGTTCTCGAGATCGAGTTGCATATCATCCCATTCCTGTTTCTCAAGGTTGTCTGTAGTAGCTCTTGAATGCTCTTCGCCTAGAATGCCGTTGATTTCTCCCCCTCTATTCTTCATATCATCGTTCATGCTACGATGTTTATCGCTTAATTGCCGCAACTGGCTTTTATACTCTTCGGTGAGCTTGTTGTGAATCTATGGTCTGTTAGTCATTGTGTGCAGATGGTAGAGGCATCCGGGGCACCTACTTTCTTTGCCACACTGCTGCCAGCGCTTCCTGCGCTCCCCCAGCTGCTCACAGCCTGTTCTATGGAGAACCCATCGCTTTCGTTTTCGCTATTGTCATGCTCTTCTACCTTAGAAAGCCACTTCAGAACGCTGGAGTTATCTCGGTCGGGCTGCTTCGCCGTCGGACTATAATCGCCATTGGTGCCGGCGCTCCTGGGTAAATTCGGGGCACTTTGTGGTAGAGGGAATCCGTAAACTTCCGTCCGCCTAGGAACCATCATATATGGAGCTTGGGTAGGTTCGCGCATGTGACGCCTTGGGCCAAATTTGTTGAACGGAGTGCTCGATTGAGGGTTAACTAGGTCGCCTTGGGTCGACGACATACGATTTTCCGTCTGCTCGAGGTAAGCTCTCGCAAGATGAGGTATTCTTCGTTTAATTTCGTAAGCAACGTCCGCCAAAAGGTCTCGGAATCGGGGTGAGCCGACAGCTGACAGCCTCTGCCGAGTCTGGTTTCTCGTGCTACTGAAGGCGTTGTTGGGGAGTAGAAAAGCGGGACGGCCGTTGGGACTTGAGGGAGCCTGCCTTCGTATCAACTCGTCGAACACATCGGTGCTGAGTTGATAGAGCTGGGTGGGAGTAAGGCGTAGCAGCTTAGGGTTGGGTTTATTAAGCTGCTGCTTGTACTTGGGATCCCTGGTATCGAGGACGACGCGGAAGGCAAGATATTGCTCATTGAGGATGATTTCATCCAAATCGTAGGGGGCATGTACGTCGGTGGTGATAGTCGAAGAGGCCGAAGACGAAGGTCCGCCGTTATGCCTTGGAGCAGCAGGAGAGCCAAGGATGCCCGTATAGTTGTTTGAGGCTGCGGCATTTGGTACAGAAGCGAGGTTGGAGTTGCGTCTGGAGTAGCGGCCGTGTGGTTGGCACCGCGAAACTGAGAACTTGGTACCGGATAAAAGAACTACAGGTACCGGCGCGTTGCGCCTCTCGCTGACACTCATGGTGATGAAGGGAAGATAAGGGACGACAGGGAGGTGTTGCTTAGCATGTGTCTGGCCTTAGAAGGAAAACAAACAATCCGGGTCGCCTGCCTTATAGTCTAGAGGTGTTGTGCGGGACCAATCGAGATGCAGCAGGAGGAACGATCTGCTATTATTCCATGCCACACTCTATGATGCTAGCAGGGATTGCCCCAAACAATTCCAACGGTGATCCCGACACCAGGATCGTTTGGGTAGAACTGGCCGAGAAATTCGGCATCTCCGTTCTCTGTGGTTCAAGATTCCCATCCCATCGCGTTATGCAAACACAATAATGCTGTGAGTACTATGAACAAGTCACTTAACCCGGAGTCGCGACAATTGTTGCCCAAGCTGGTGTTTGCTAAGTTCTCTGCCCGACATAATCCTCCCCAGAGGAAGAAAGAAGTCCAGGGCATCACAGAGGTCTACTTCAGATTCTGGGACACAGGAGAGGAGTATCTGAACGTGGGGGGATCTTAAACTCTACGGCCTCATAATCGTGCCACCCTGCACCTTCAAAAGTTCTCTCAATCATGGGCCTATAATACTATACCGCTTATGGCTGCTCTTCCGAACAGATTGGGCAAGGGGAATTGACAACAGGGAAGGTTATCGCCAACAAACAGACTCCGAGTTACAGTGACGTAGGCACCAAACATCTTTTTGTTGTGACGTAGCAAGGGAGAGAGATCTCGGACGGAATAGAGCAGAAGACCAAACAGCGCCAAGTTGACCAGAAGGAGGCGTATTGCCGTCCGCCTTGGTCTTGTGAATATTAGACGCTTGGTTTGTTACTGTCCAAGACATCCATCCAAATTCTGGTTCTATTGGTTGAAGTTCTTGATCATCAAGTTTCCGATAGCCGGCAAAGCGGCCGAGGCAAGATAGCATGGATGGTTTGGCACAATGCGGCCATACGGTCGCAAGGGCAAAGAAAGGGAATGACCTTGGGCCTGGCGATAGGATCTGTGGTTGAGAATCAAAATAGACAGATCGCTGCCGAGTCGGACCTCGGGTTAGGGTTAGGGTCAAATAGTTTGTGTATCCCTGAAGAGCTGATCATTATCTCAGCTGCCAAGTGGCCTGAAAGCTTGGTGTCTCTTACATGATCCCATAGTTCACCCAGCTACAGGTTGGGTCTCTCGTCAGGAAATGTGGGCGCCGCTCCAGTTGGGGATAGGGAAAGAGAAGGAAAAGAGGAGGAGTGTAATCGAGCCTTTGGATTCTTCACTGGACCTTTGTCTCTGAGTCAGCTCCACATTGCCATGCTAGGTAACGGACGTCGCCGCAGAGATGTCGTATTTCAGATGGCCGGACAGTACAGTATAGTACAATCTTAGGAAGAGCTGAGCTTTCACCCAAAGTACCATGGCTAGGCCAGAGCAGGAAGGTGAATGACAGGGGTAGAGGCCAGCTCGAAGACTCAAGCTCAGGTACCCGCACGTCGCAGACAACCCCTGGCGACCCTCTAAATGCCAGAGCCAGGATCACCTTGCTCCGCCTATATGAATAAACTGAGGCTGAAAAGTCTCCCCCTTGAAATCTTACCTAGCCCACTTGGGAACGCGAACCTGTTAGACCATCAAGCCCCCACAACCCATGATGCCGAACCTCAGGTGGTAGGAAGCGCTTGTGGATCAGGATCGACCGACACCTGTCAAAAAGAACGGAGAAAAAAGAAAAAAAGAACAATCGTCGATTACGTATCGGAGATGCCGAGGTGCCGTCGAACAGGTATCAGCTCGCCAAGTGTATTGAGTATGTAAACACCGGCTCTAGTACTCTGCAGTCGGCGATTGCGAGTCGATTCAATCATAGGTTTTCCAGGATCCCGATTCCATTGTCTGGTATTTGTTAGCTGGATTTTAACTTCCATTTTTCGGAGGCCCTGGTATCGACTGAGTAATGTAAGCTCTCGAAGAGATATCCTAAACTCCGATGCAAACCAGCGACCATGACGAGTCAGCCCCACAAGGGTTTGGCGCAACGGGACCACGTCGTCTGCAATCCATATTGTAATGGGAAGATGCTGATTGCTTGATTCCTTCTAAAAAGTGCAGTAGGGGAACCACTGTTTATGCAGGCATCAAGTCAAGCCAAGCCAAGTCAAGTCAGACCGCCAAGTTAACAGGTCAAGTCTAAAACTGGCTTGTCTTGACGTGTTGAGAGTGCTACGTAGAACTGTCGGGTTGTTCTCGTCCAGCTTTGTCTAAGTCCTTCCGTCCGAATCCACGCGCAAGCCAACATGCCAGCAAGCATATCCCCAAATAACGCGCATACCAAGTCTTGGTCATTTCGAACTTCGTTTGCATACAGGGCGTGCAAGGTTGAGAAACGTCTATCTCCTTCCCCTGCCATGGAAGCTTAAAAAGCCCGCCAACCGCCCCGTCCATCCGGCAAATTCCCAGCTCCCAACGCCAAGAGCAGTATAACCCCTTGACCCTTAGCTCGAAGGGCATTTAGATGACTTAGCATGTCTGGAGGGTCTAGTGCTTCACATGGCCATTTTGCTGCCTTGGAGCAGACCTCGGGTAGCCCTTACCGATGCCATGACCACTCAACCACCTGAGGTATGGATCGCGCAATTCTTCTCCTGACGAGTTTTCTAGGACACATACTCCTGACAAAATGTCCCGCTGTAGCCTCACCTGGAGGGATGGCACCCCTGGGGGTAGACTGTAGCGAGGCATAGATCCTAAAACATATTGCGTGTCTTTTGCTTCAGCTGTGCACGGTGAAAGAAGCTGTGTACGGGAATCAAGCCGGCCTACACTCGGTTGTGCGGTAACAGCCGAACATGCATGCGTGTGACTTGTATGCATCAAATCGTCATCGGGCCCCTGGTCCGCCCCTGCGGAGATCGCCCAGGGCTGACTGGATGATCTGGAATATGAGTGATGCGGACAAAGTTGCCTATCAAAACAGGCACAATGATGTAGGAGGTCCATGGGTCGGAATAATGAACATAGACGAGGTGAAGGAACCAAGGAAGGTGAAGAACTGGTGGGACAGAACCAAAACAGTGCGGCTGTCCGGCCCCGAACTTGATAGGTACTAAACAGAATTGTCCATGAACTTACTTAACTTGAATTTAATTATTGTACTCGAACTGAAGTCAGCGCTGCCCTGAGGTGAGAAGCTATCAGTACCTACCTCCATAGTACGATCATGCCTTCCTTCCAACCCAACCAGTTCCCCGCCAAGGCGGACGTGATCGTTTTATTTCGTACAATAAAAGGTATTAATATTTACGATAAGTATCATAATTTATGCCTTATATTAATTATTATTCACCTTTTTTGTTTAGAACAACAAAATATTAGCTCTTGCCGAGAATTCTGACTGAGTAACACGTGACTTTACCCCTCAATTACCCCGACATAGACTAATAACGCTTAATGCTCTAAAACCCCAGACATCGGCCTTTCATCGTCTTTCTCTCTCCTTTTAACCCTTGATCTACTATGAATTATCGGCCTTGCAGTCATGCGCAATAAATAACGACATGGCTGAATCAAGCTCAACCGGAAAATCCCAAGTACGCTTATTCTAAACATCACCTGCCGTGCTGATACGTTTCCGCAGAGACTGCTTCCATGTCCAGAATGCCCCAGGAGTTTCACGCGTCCGAGTCATCTCAGCCGGCATCAGCTCACCCACTTAACGGCATCCCTCAAGGACTTCATTCCTTGCCCCCGGTGCCAAAAGACTTTCAGCAGACGCGACGTCTTACTGCGACACTTGCGCTCTACCCATCACATAAAAGGACAGACGAAGCGCTCAGCTCAGAAGTCATGCTTTCGATGTGTTGAAAAAAAGCTGAAGTGCGAGCGTACCAGACCGTGCAAAGGTTGCATCCGATCCTGTACTAGCTGCGAGTACCCCTCGCCAGATGACTTTGACGGCCTTGTGCTTAATGGTTGCGATACTGGCGGCGAAGGGTCCGACGTGCTTCCTAATACTGAGCAGGCGCCCGGCCAACACGATGAACCGACACCTACTCACAGGAGTTCATGGCCCTCATCTTTTGCGCATATAAGTGACCTGGATGGCGCTTTACTAGAGGCTTTACCAGAATCTATGTCCTCGTCAACCTCATCCTTGATGCGCCAAACCGATGATGCTCATACTTCAAGCCAATCTTATGGGGTTGGTAGTTTCGACGGCCTTCACGAGGACTCGGCCATCCCCTCAAGTATCGACACATCGCAACCCTTTGATGCCTCGCTCACAGATATAGGCGACGGGGCCTTGACGGAAGGCTTTGCCATATCCCCCTCTTACATGTCTTTAATGCAGCCCAATTACCGGACAGGTGGCCTCGACTGGCTGAGCTTCGACATAGATCACAGTCCTCAAAACCTTCAACTAGACACCTTAAATAATCTCTACATCCCTGAATCCTGGCCCTTGAACATAAACCAACGAGATCACGAGACAGAAGGGACTAGTGACCATGGTGTTAATGATAGGACCCAGCATATGCGAACTCATGCAGAAACAACGCGGGATATTCCACCCATACGATCACCAAATCTCCAACTATCTACTACTTCATGGCCATTCGATCAGGCGCATGACTCAACGCCGCATCGGTATCGACTCCCCCCTCTTCGTGACGTTTTAAGCGGCCGTTGGCGAGCGAACCAGTCCGATCAGATAACAGTCGTGGACGGCTTCATACGTATCCTGTCGGAGAGTCCCCTCCCGCAGCTTGCGAATCTACGGGACACTCACGCGGTCCAAGCATTCGGCGACCTACAGCGCCTAGTCGATTCCTACTTCGATCGGTTCCATGATGTGCAGGCGATTCTCCATAAACCCACTTGGGCCATGTCTTCGTCTTCACCTGCCCTCCTGACGGCCATGGCGTGTATTGGTGCGCTGCTCTCGGATAGAGAATCAGATGCGGAGCTGTCCTGGGCCCTGGGCGAGATATGTTCTACTATGATTACCTGGATGGTATGCTTCCCTCACCCACACGAGCTGTTTGACGCTTACCTTTCAAGGGCGCTTCGGATACCAGAAACTATGGCGATGTTTTATACCTCAATGCTCTCTGCCTCCACCAAATCTACTCTTTGGGTTCAGGCAACAGGCAACTCTATCAGAGTGCAGACAGGTCCCGTGGTATCTTGATAGGTGGCCTACGGGGCATGGGCCTGTTGAAGCCTCGTTCTGCCGTCAGCTTGGACGAGAGAGGGGAGAATATTCCCATTTCTGAGGACGATCAAGCTCTTACTCATGAATGGAAAAATTGGATCATGAGGGAATCGGGTCGTAGGGCAGCCTGGGCAGCATTCGAGTACGACTGCAGCCTTTGTACTCTCACAAGTCGCCGAGGTGTCGTTGACTTGAGCGAGCTACCTTCTCTTTTGCCGTGCCCCGAGTCTATATGGAACGCTACCTCAGCACAAGCCTGGTGTGCCCTCATGTCTCGCCTAGGGCCCGGTAGCTCGAGACCAAGTTTATCTTTGGTACTCAAGTTAGCACTAGCCGGAGAACAAACCCCCTCATTCTTGGGGTCCTGGGCGAAGAGGCTTTGTTCACAGGTCATGGGGCGCTTACTCTGGGACCTCTGGCAGCTGGAAGTTGTCGCGATGCCCGAATATTGCGGCCTTGGCCCAATTATAAGCGCACACCGAGACACAAAGAAGTCGCTTCTAAAGAGCTTGAATAATATTGTTGATGCTCTGGCTGCACCTTCGACAACCAGTGACCTGATTAGCTACAAGTAAGTGGACGCTCTTGCAGGACTCACAAAACTTACAATGGAAATAGCATCGCGAGCCTCCTTTGTCACTACTCACATCTCTGTGCCGCGAATGGTGTTCTTGACCTCGTAATCTACATCGTGCGCAATCTCGTTTCTTCGGCACCGCAGCAACATAACGGGATTGAAGTCGCCCGCGCGCGTCTCAAGTTGACATTTGCCAGAGATCCCAAGACAGCAAGAAGGCTGTGCTGGCACGCGACTCAGATAGTTGCGATTGCGAATGAGTACCTCGTGTCTGCCCCTTGCGAGATCATGCGGGTCTTTATGGGCTACATCTTCATTATTGCGTACTCGACCTACGGCCCGCATAGAACTACGTCGCCGAGTGAGTATAGCCATAGTGTCCGGCTCGATGTCCACGATCATCATCTATCTCAAAGACGAGTCGTGGTGAAATGGATCCAAGCAGGAGGGCCGGCGAGCTTTGGGTCTGTTCAAGATATTGGCACCGACAGTTGCGTCCCTACTATCAGCCACGACGCTCAAGAGATGCTACAGAAATTGAAATGTTGGGGGTTGGCTGGCAATTTTACCAGAATCTTTCAAGTGTTGGAAGCAAAAGGATTCTAGTCTGAGAACGACACTTGTGCAAGGTGATGTCGTGGGTTAACAAGTTGGGTGGCATTTAGAATATGGCTATACAATTGGGAGGGCTGCTTACACCTCCAGGCATGTTGAGAGGCGCCGATGTAACAAAAAACTCCCATCTCTTCTCTTCCTTACAAATGCTGCTGAGAGCCTCCAAATCAAAGAGTTCACCAACTGCCATTCCCCATCCTGCAATCAAGTATTCGTGCATGAATAGCCCTGGCACTGGAGCATCCGTCTCCCTTCGTTTGTAAGACGGTTGCGGCGGATATACCTCGAAGGAGATGGCGTCACTGGCTACTGCCGAGAAGCCTTGATTCCAAATCCATCTCAACATCTCCTCAGTGCCTTCGAGGCCGGCATGTTGAGGGTTAGAGCTCTGAGCGTATGCGAGCTTGTCAGCTGGAGTCATCTGCTGATCCCACTCCTTAATGACTCCTATCCTAACAAACAGGATATCTCCCCGACGGAACTTTACATGCTGCTCCTTTGCAATGTCAAGAAGAACATGAAGGGGTATAGCATGGTTCGAAAATGTCGTGTATGTTATCGAATGACGCGCGGCGTATTCAACATAATCCAGCAAGACGCCACGACCACAGATTCCCTCTTTGGCCCAGTGTTGAATCCCTAGGCGGGTGTTATTCCTGTCTTGAATCTCACCCGACGTCATGCCACCATAGAACAGGCGACGTTTGGGATCTGATTCAGTAGGGACCGGGGCCGAAAAATGGCGGAGCCCATCCCATTGGGATGACTGTTGCGGGTTGAAGATGTAGATATCGTCATATGCAGCGCCATTCAAGAGTGAGACGATGTGGTGCTGGGCTGGAGCTCGATTAAAGTTGGCAATATCGAGCTTCGTGAGTTCCCAGTTCAAGGATGTACGTCGACCTGTCTTGATGCATGTGGCTGCCGCTTTGGCGACCACTTCTGGTGTGAGGAGCACTAGACGGCCAAGACCTTCTTCCCGTGAGCCTGGCGCTCCGGTCCAAACTCTTCGAGGGTCCGGAAGGCTGTCGTAGTCTTTGTAGTGCGGTGAGTCATACTCAGAAGAGATTAGAGAGCCCATGTTGAGTACTGTGAGAGACCTGAGATCCAAGTTACACGAATGAACAAGCTTTGTGCCTTGAACACGACAGGACCTTCTATACTTTTTTCGGGGCCAGCGTCTTACCACCTCAATAGTGCAAAAATGAAGCACACCAAGCCAACAGAGTCAAAGCACACGCCCCGCTCGCCATCTTCTTCCGGGGGGGATGGACAGGCCGGGGGAGTCATGTGCCATTTACCGACTTTGGCCTCTGCAACTCAATTGGCCGCAACGACTGGAGCGTGCCACATCTGCGGGGTGCTCCCGGGCCGCATCGGTCGAGGGGAGATGATCTCCGCTGTGTCAAAAGGCGGGATCAAAGGGGTTAGCCTCTGAGGAATCCAACGGAAATAACACAGTCATAACACAATTGGAGCTTATACCCAAGCTTCAATAGCACAGTAATGATCCAGAAAGGTTTGCAAGCATAAACAATGACGCCGTGGCAGCCTCAACGAAGCTCCTTCTAAGATACGTAAAAGTCACCATCCTTACCATCGTGCAATAGTGTCTCTCTCACCAACCCCGCGAGACTCAAGCGATCCATTCCATCGACCGACCTAGATTTTGTATTGCTTTTAATGATCAGTCCTGAGGAGACCATTTGCCATAGAAGGAAAATGTGCAGTAATCGATACGAGACGGCATTAAAACCCAATACCGTGAAACACAATAATCTACGCTCCAGGGATCAATAACGTAGCGACTGGGACTGAATGACTAATGTTTATTAGACGAAATTTGACTTGACACATATTTAACTACTGAACATCGTCAAATTCTCATTCCGAATCCAAATCATCCCATTACCCCCTTGGGCCCAATCAAGCTGCAGCCTTGGCTTAGGCCTCAGCTTTGCTCTCTTTTCCAGAACTCTCCATATGGGCAACATCCAACTTGCCGAGGAACTTATCAAGGTCCTTACGTTGCTCCTCCGGGACATCGTTGACGTGGACAGCGACGTCATCGCCGAATCGAGCTGAAATCTCCTCCAGAGACAACTTGGCGGTCTCGGGAAAAAAGAAGTAAACGATAGGGATAAAGACAATACACCAAACAATAATCACCAGGTAGTACTTCCAACCAACATGCACAAACCCGATAGGGGCTGTCTGAAGCAGAATGATAGTGCTGGTGAACTGGCCAAAGAGGGAGAATCCCATACCGATTGGGCGAATCTCTGTTGGAAAGATTTCTGCCACGTAGATGTACATGGTTGTATCGCAGAGGGTTCTGAAAGCACCAGTCAGAAGTCAGAACGCGCTAGTTTGAAAGAGTATAACTTACCCCTGGAATGCTAAGTATAGAAAGACGAAGAAGACCCCAGCCGCATTACCCGCCTTATTCGAGGTTCCGGCAAACTCAGCGATACAGGCAGCAAGGCCGCTTGTGGTAATCAGACAGCCAAAGAGGCCCGCCATGAACATCCACCGACGTGAGTTGACCTTGTCGTGAAGCCAGGCGCCCAGGGGGTTATAGATGATACCGGCCGTGGTGAGCCAGAGGGCGGAAAGTAAGAGAGGCATGGACCCAGTTTGACCAAGGTTCGTGTAAAGAATGACGGAGTAGTTGTTCTGGAAGAGTTAGGAATAGTTCAACCCGGAGTTGAATAACTTACAATAATGAGAGGGCCAGCAAATTCAGCACCCCATTGAGTGAGGAAGCCAATCGCCATGCGTTTGCGGTAGCTCTTCTTTTTGATCACAGCCATCCAAGGCCCGCAACCCAGCGCATCGAGCTTTGCGGCGTCCAGAGCAATCTGTTCCTTAATCTGATAGATTTCTTCTCGAGCCACCAGGTCGTCGGGATCCTCTGGGGACTTCCGCAAGTTACGTACAACCTCCCACGCTTCTTCGACTCGACCCCTCTGCAAGAGCCAACGTGGAGACTCAGGTATCCAGACAGAGGCCACCAACAGAACGAGGGGGGAGAGGCACTGCATGCACAGGGGAAATCGCCAAGCAAAGTCTGGCATCTGTGATGTGGCGAAGTAGCAGGCGTACCCAAGCCAACCTGAGAGCATGTAGCCGAAGACGAGAAAGATGGCGTGGTGGCCCACAAGCCACCCTCGTTTATCGTGTGGTGCGAGCTCGCTCATATACATAGGGCAGACCGTGACGAGGATGCCAATACCGATGCCTGCCAAAATGCGTCCTACTTGAAACATCCTGAAGATACTGGGTTAGTCTTCTACTCCATACTATAGAAACGATACCAGCAGAAGGGTAAGCCTCACCCCAAGTTGGCTGCACCACCCTGCAGGGCTCCTCCCAACAAGGCAAAAGCCCCTCCGATCTGAATAGACCTCTTTCGTCCAAGGGCAGTCGCAGCCCACATGACGAAGAGTGTGCCAATTGCGCCGCCTGCGCTGTAGATTCCGTTTGCGGTTGAGATGGCTTGGGTAGTCTTGGTGCTATAGCCCACCTCGCCCTGCTGGGGCAGATCAAAGAAGCTGTACCATCCTGGCTGTCCAATCGTGCTTCCGATGACTGAAGAGCAATAGCCATATGTCTATAAGCGAGTTAGCATCCCACTCCAGTAGAAATTGTAGTGACATACAAGTGAGCCAAATGCAACAGCAACTGTGACCAGCCTGTTGTAAGCGGTTGTGTGTTTAGGCATGGCAAAAAGAATTCAGGCAATACGAAACCACAATGATTTGAGGTATTCGCAAGAAGATGAAGAATTTACTGTTGTTTTAAAGAATTGTGCTTGTTCCAGTGACCATGTCTCAATGTGGTTGACAGGGGATATGCCCTATACCAACTTTGTGTTAGGGGGCTCCGCAACCCCAGACTCGAGATCCTTGTTTCAGGCTCGCCTGATCATACTTACCCCAGAAGAGAGGCCGGGGGCGGGGTAAGTCCGAGATTGCTCTTTGGCTTCCGGAGCGTGCCACTCTTGGTGGCACACCAGATATGACCCACAGAGTCTGTGATTTCGGAGTCAGGCAGGGAAGCACATGGAGCAGCCCCACGAATTCCATCTTCTACGAGACCAGCATGCTGTCGAACACAGTGGCAAGGCTCATCCGTAACTTGAGAAGAATCGTGCCCGACAGGATCGAAAGCGACTACCCTAATACAACAAGGTTCAGACAGCACCAGAGCGGCATATAGATGATGATTACCTTCTGGGTGCAGCAAGGGCCAGTGTATTCACACCTACGCTTGTACAGGCCCTGACCGATTGGTTCGGACCATTTGCTACTGTACCATTCCCAGTCAACCTCTTGGGTTAAAACAGCTGCTCTTGCCCTAATACGATGATCTGCTATGTCGGTTATCCCGGCTTCAACTATAATAAAGAACATATTTCCAACATATCATAGCATTATATCCCAATGCCCACACAGTAGCCGTTTTTTTTTTTAGCCTTCTTGCTGCTTGGCCTAATACTTAATCATTGAAGTCTAACTAGCTGGTTGTTATTCACAGGTGGCATATTTACCCTATACAGCTGTTAAGCTATGACGCGCTCTGACTAGTTAGAGCAGCCCCGCTAAAGGGGCTACGCTCTGGTATCCCCTCCTCATTTTCGCAAAAACAAGGCTCTTTCAACTACCGTTTTTCATGCTTCAAGGTGACCGCAGGCGCTCTGTACGACAGCAGCTTAATGCCTTTCTTCAACAGATAATGTGCCAGTCTTGCTGATGAGAAACTCATCGATAGCAACATCCTTTCCACTCTCCTTCCCATGCCCACTGTCCTTGATTCCTCCAAACGGGGCCTCAGCCGAGGAGCTATTACCGACATTCTACCCAATGTCAGTGTCATTTCAGGTCAAGAATTTGGACAAGACTTACCAGTCCAATCATGCCAGCTTCCAAGTCCTCAAACATTCTTAGCAATCTGTCAACGTTCTTCGTGAACACGTAGCTGGCCAACCCAAAAGGTGTGTCGTTCGCTCTCTTTACAACCTCATCCTCCGTATCGAAGCGATAGACGCCCAGAATAGGCGCAAAAATCTCCTCGTTCGTCATGGCCATCTTGTCAGTCATGCCAGTGAGAATCGTGGGTGCCATGAAGTAACCATCCCCATTCTCCCTCCTGCCATTGCCTAGGACTGTCGTAGCGCCCTTATCGACAGCATCCTTATACAGCTCTTCTGCCTTGTCTAACCCTCTCGGCGTTGTAAGGGCACCCATAGTAATACCCCCATGCATGCCATGCCCAAGCTTCAACGCCTTTGTCTGGCTAATGAGCTTCTCAACAAATCCATTGTAGATACCACTTTGCACGTAGAGTCGGTTAGATGTTACGCAAGCCTGGCCTGCATGCCGCCACTTGAGCGCCATGAGCTGCTCCATTGCCTGCTCAACATTGGCGTCATCAAACACGATGAACGGGCAATTCCCGCCGAGCTCAAACGTTGTCTTCTTAAGGTTCTTCGCACACAGGCCTGCGATCAACTTGCCCACACGTGTGCTGCCCGTGAAGCTGACTTTCTTGACCCTCGAGTCTAGACACAGCGCCTCGGCTACAGCAGGTGTGTTCTCGAGGCTCGTCGTGAGCACGTTGAGTGCACCTGGTGGAAAACCTGCTCGGGTAGCGAGATGGGCGACTGCGACAGCTGTGAGAGGCGTTTCGGGAGAGGTCTTGACGACCATTGTGCAGCCTGCTGCTAATGCGGCGGCCGCTTTACGTAGAGCGAGCGCGATGGGAAAGTTCCATGGGACAAGGGCGGCTGCAACACCCACGGGCTGTTTGATTGTCAAGGCCCGGCGACCGGGAATGGCACAAGTCATGGTCGTCCCATGCTCTCCCCGGTCGGCCTCACCAGAGAACCACCAGACAAATGTCAAGGCATAGTCAATCTCGCCGCGAGCCTCAGCTAGTGGCTTGCCGGTTTCGTGGACAAGAATGCGAGCGAGATCCTCTTTCGCAGCGAGCATAATCTCGTGCCATTTCATCAGCAACTTCGCCCGATGGCGCGGCGTTGTTTTGGAGTAACGCTGGAACGCCTCGTAACAGGAGGCGATGGCAGGCTCGACGTCGGCGGATGTGCAGTCGGGACATGTTGCCCATGGCTTCCCGGTACCTGGGTCGAGGACATCGAAGACCTTGTTGTCCTGGGCTGAAACGAATTGACCATTGACATAGGAACTGAAGTGAAGGAGGTCGGTGTCTTGAAGCGTGAAAGGAAGAGAGTACGGGTTTGACCCTTGTTGCTGTGTAGTCGCCATTGTGCCTTGGTGTTGAAAAAAAGCAGATACAGCCCCAATGACCCGACTAAGCCTTTTCGCATCTGATATACAAGGGTTTTCTGATGGTCACAGGATGAGAAAGTTGGAGCCGAAGCTATCCGTAACAACCAATGCCATCACCTCCCTCCGGCTCCGGCGGGGTGATCCGGGTCCCGTAATTACCCCGCTTTCTCGGAGTACCGAATTCGGAAGGGCGTCTGAAAGCAGTCTACCGAGCATATCTTGGTCTCCATTCCTTTTTGTTTCAGGGTATCTTTTTATTCGTTGCTTGGAGTAGAAGGAATCTGTTGAGCTACCGCAGTCTGATCGGATCATGCTTTTGGGAGAACGCGGACAATGCTGGCTCATTGGCGCTTATTTGCAAGGCCGTGGACGTATTCCAAATCACCTCGTCTGGGAAAGATGCTAAGTTTTAGGTGAGGTGTTTAAAATTTTACAGGTTAAGCAAACAAGTCTTATATGGGATCCCAATCATGTTTTTCCTTGTCATTTTTGTGTTGGCATCGCTATCTTAAAATCACACACAGCGTCCTCCGTCAACCTATACCGTATATGCATTAGAATCCTCAAGATTGAAACCAGCACGGCAGTTACACATACCTCGAGATTAACACCAGTGATGAAGTTTGCTTCTTCACTGGCCAAATAACAGCAAGCGTTGGCAATGTCAGCAGGCGTGGATGGTCGTCCCAGGGGAATCGTAGACACAAAACCCTTTCTGTTCTCCTCGGTATCGGGCTTGCCAATGAAGAGATGGGTCCTGACTAGATCAGCATGATTCCGGCAACATTCACTGATAGAAACCCACATTCCGGTGCTCCCAACCACTGGAGACACAGAGTTGAAACGAATCTGGTGAGGCCCATATTCGACGGCCATGGTCTTGGTGGCGTTGATGACAGCGGCCTTGGAGGCATTGTACCAGGTCAACTTGGGCCTGGGTCGACTTCCTGCCGTTGAAGCAACTTGAATAAAACACCCAGGCCTCTTCTCCTTCAAGAAGTAAGGTACCAGAATGTTTGTTGAGTGGTACACACTCTTGACGTTAACATTCATAACCAGATCAAAGTCGGCCTCGGTAACATCCTCAGTCGGCTTGTTGGCATATGTTGCGCCAGCATTGTTGATGACGATATCAAGCTGTTTGAACTTCTCAATCGCGAGAGACAAAACAGTACGCCAGTCGTCGGGTTTAGTCACGTCTGCACGGAGGAAGTGACACTTCAGCTCAGAGGCGACGGCTTCGCCTGCTTCAGAAGAGAGGTCGGTTATGATGACATTGGCGCCTTCGGAGACAAATTTGGCAGCGATGCCTTTGCCGAAGCCTGATGCACCGCCAGTGACAATGGCTGTTTTACCCTGGAGACGACCTGACATGTTGAATGAATCTGAAAGAAGGATTAGAAGGTGGTCATGGTTCAAAGAGGGGACGTGGAAGGCGGCTTTGCTTCACATGTTGATATAGCCGTTTAACAACCGTTGTGTCCCTGACCCCGCACATCTGAGCGGCACACTCCATGCAACACATCATCAAAATGCATCACAGGAACATAAATCCTTTCCGGTGTAATCCAACATCCTTGGCGGTCCCACCATCCATCAAGTCTCACTGCGTCGTCTCTGTCGATCCACGGCCGGTACCGCAAGTCCGACATCGGAAAAGTAGCCGAGCTCAAGCCTGCAGCAGAGGGGCGCTGTTGTATTTGTACGGGTCATGATCTCTGGATTGCCTTGTTCCCTACCTAGTCAAACACTAACATCTCACTTGTTACAATGGCTCCTAAAACTCTTCGCATCCTCATCCTCCCCGGTGACCATGTCGGACCTGAAATCATGGCCGAGGCCATCAAAGTCCTCGACGTGATTGAAGCTAGCCGTCCAGACTTGCGCTTCGAACGCGACACGGACATTGTCGGCGGCTGCAGTATTGATAAGCACGGCACACCCATCACTGATGCTGTCCTCGACAAGGCCGTTGCTAGCGATGCTGTGCTTTTCGGCAGCATCGGCGGCCCAGAGTGGGCGGGCGCTGACCCTACGCCTGAGTCAGGACTTCTGAAGTTGCGCCAAAAGCTCGATGCCTTCGCCAACCTGAGGCCATGCGAGATTCTCGTCCCGAGTCTTGTCGGTGCCTCACCAATTAAGCCAGAGCTTATTGCAGGCACCAAGTTCATCGTGGTGAGGGAAAACTGCGGCGGCGCGTACTTTGGCGAGAAGAAGGAGGAGACAGACGTTGCATCTGACTTGTGGGTATACTCACGGCCAGAAGTTGAGAGGTTGGCAAGAGTGAGCGCTGCTGTCGCCAGAATTCTGCATGCTAGCACTGGCGCCGAGGGCAAGCCGGTTGTCTGGAGCGCTGACAAGGCCAATGTTCTTGCGAGCGGGCGACTTTGGCGCCGTGCGACAACAGATATCTTTGAGAAGCAGCTATCCGACGTGGAGCTGAAGCATCAGCTTGCTGATAGTCTGGCCATGTTGATGGTCAAAGACCCTAAGCGCTTCAACCACAGCGTCATTCACACGGACAACACCTTCGGCGACATCATCTCCGACATCTCAGGTGGTCTTACAGGCACGTTAGGCGTCCTGCCTAGCGCCAGTCTCGCTGGTGTCCCTGGAGAAGGCTCATGTAAGGGCCTGTACGAACCAGTCCACGGTAGCGCGCCGGACATCTCGGGCAGGGATCTCGCGAACCCTGTCGCCGAGATTCTTAGCCTGGCTATGATGCTACGGTACTCGTTCCTACTGGAGAAAGAGGCGGCTGCTGTGGAGCAAGCTGTCATCAAAGTGCTCGACGCGAAGGAGAATGGCGGATTAGAGATTAGGACTGGAGATCTGGGGGGTAGTGCAAAGTGTAGCGAGGTTGGGGATGCAGTTTGTCAAGTGCTGAAGGGGTTATTGGAGTGAGAGGGGCATGATTTAAAAGAGCTACAGCGCACTCCTCAAGCGATCTTCTAGCTCAGTTATACCAGGCCTCAACTATTACCAAGAACGCATTTGTACTACTAAAGCGTTTAGTAACCGTTAGAAGTTTGGAGCTTAATCACAGTAGGCAGTTTCCCATATGTGAGTAGAGTCTTTGACGTAGGCATTATACACAGGGAAAGGGAAGCAACCATGATACAACTTGGTCATACGGTTGTTCAGGCGCAACGAGCATTCGTCTATGGACATGAACTTTATCGCAATGGCCACTGGCATGGGTTGATGGAGTTCCTTGAATGAGGTTTGTATATTTACACCTCGTCGCCGCCGTAGTTAGTATTATTAACCCGGCACATCTCGAGAGGAGTAGGCAAGGAGGATGAGAAATAACAAGTCAAGTAAAAGAATGATACTAATTGCCATAGAAAGCTCCGTATATCTAAGCCAGATTAGAAAGATGTAAGACCCAAGCGCAACGCATTGTCATAGGTCAATCCACGTCTTCTTCCAGCTTGCCACACGCGCTGCCTCTTGCTGGGTGTTAATTGGATGTGATAAAGCTGAACTCAATCTTAGCACTGCGGAGATCGCATGTGAATAACTAGCCACTTAACGCCCAGAACGATGCAGTGAGCGATTATGAGAATAAACGCCACTCATAGGTTGTTGCTATTAATAGCCGCGGCGGTTAGGGATTGGCGAATTGTCCGCGTATAATTACCCGCTGTTGCCTGATAAATCTCTCTTTGTCAACTCGATACCGTGTTTATTCTTACTCACTCGTTTCTCAGCTGTTTCCTCCAGCATGTCTTCTTCCGCCCCCTTCGAGTTTTCCTCACTTACTTACACCCTTGATGATGTGATAGCGGAAACAGAGGACACTGCAGCCAATACGGACGACCCTGCACTACGCACTGCCGAGTTGGATTTGGACAAGCTCGTTGAGAGCCCAGAGCTCTCTTCCATCTTCGCACTAGCTTGTCTGTTCAACGTACCCTTGTGTACGTTGTCTGACTCCGGGAATGAGGAAGACAAGTCGGGGGTCTATTATGGGCTCGGCGCTGGTGCTTCATGCAGCGTAGTTTCTTTCAAGACAGGAGAGAACGAGCGCAAAGCTTGCTCTCCAGGCTAGTACCAAACACAGACTGATGAGTTAGTCCTGACCAATGAAACAGGAACAATGGTAGCTTTGAAGCGATATCATCCGCCAACACCGGGACTGCGCGATCGAGAATCCTCAATGGTGAGAATTCACAAGCTCCTGGGACAAGAATTAAGAGCTCATTGCTTTCCCGCTTTGAGGGAGCATGAGAACATCTGCAAGCTTTTGTTTCTGGGCTGGGAAGATACCAGCCTGCTACCTGCTGCGGCCCTAGAGCTAGCTACTTTCGGTATTATT
This sequence comes from Fusarium ambrosium, assembly GCA_003947045.1. Lineage (NCBI taxonomy): Eukaryota > Fungi > Ascomycota > Sordariomycetes > Hypocreales > Nectriaceae > Fusarium > Fusarium ambrosium. The sequence continues at coordinate 19,618 of NIZV01000329.1, forward strand.
CCTCGACGTAGATCTATGTTGGGAAGCTAATCTTGGTCACAAGGCACCCTGGACGATGCCCTCCAAGACATGCGGTCGTATAGCTCCGCCCTTACGAAAGCTCACATCACATTTGATATCGTTGCTGGATTGACCGCAGTCCATCAATGTGGACTTGTCCATGGCGACGTCAAGCCAGGTAACATTATTATTTGCGAACACCCGTCTCGTCTCGCCATTGCGAAAATTTCGGATTTGAACGGCGTCGCACCGTCCGAATCGTACGGAAAGAAACAAAGTTTCTTCTGTTCACCTCTCTGGCAAGCCCCGGAAGCCTTGCAGAGAGAAAACAACATTGATTGGCAGCTTTGCGACGTATACTCTCTCGCCATGGTCCTGACCACGATCTGGACGACGAAGGGGTGGATCCCACCAGGTGGTTGCTTTCTAGATCCTCTTCTGGAATATGACTACAAAGATGACGCATACATGCAAAGAATCGAGGCCGCCAAGTTGTTACCTGATAGATTTGACGGCAGCATGGTAAAAACAGCGTACCAGTCGCTTGAGGGCGCCAATATTCCGCCTAACTTACCCATGAAAGATATCATCAGCTTAGGGTTATCGGCCATCGCTTCTAGAAGGCCTCCTCTGACTGAAATCATGAGCCGGTATCTCTCCAAGTTTGCTCAAGAATGTGGGCGAACGATGCAATTGGCCTCATCCGACAGGTGATTGGTGCCAGCTGCCCTCTCCATTCCTTTGCTGATTTCTTATTCCCAGGTCGACAGATACGCATATGTTTTGGCAATTTGATCAGCCTAGTCAATCTGTGAGCGTTGCCGTCGTAAGGTTCCCCTGAAGAAATACCATCTTGTTTAGTCGGAGCAAGAACTCAATCTCGTCAGGCATTACATCCACGCTTCTTAGAACGGTCGCCTTCTTTCAAAACAGCCATGTTTCAGGCCTTCTCTCAATCCCCGTATTTGAGCAAGGACGGTTTGATACAGCTAGATTTTTCCCACGACTCGCTCCTCGGCTTTCATGGAACGGATGAAGAGCTTCTAGATATCTTAATGTCCTGGAGGAAGTCCACCGTTTGCCGCATCAAAGAGTCCGGCGACGTCCAGCACTTTATCATCAATGCATACAACCTGGCAATTTTCCATCTCCTTGGGATTGGGACCCCAGTCGACGAATCAGAAGCGTTGAAATGGATGTCTCGGGCAGCCCTACTGGGCGAAGGCGTTTCAACCCTTCTCTTTCCTAGTATCGAACAGTCTGCTGAGAATTTAGTGAAACAAGACTTGGCTCTCCCAAGGCGACTTTGGTGCGCAGCTGTCATCCAGAGTTGGGGCCCAAGAGAGGCGACCCAATGTCTTCGGCCTATTGACCCATATCTCCTCCAGGCTAGTCTCGCAGTGCGCAGACGTAGGTTAGGCGGTTGGAGCTACAATCGGCAGTTCAGACTGACGGACGAGTATCTTTCACCATTGTTCGATTTGGTGGGGAAAGATCCAGCTAGAGCGATGAACACGGCCCCGGTACTGAACCAGCTCGATGACGTTGGGGAGACGATTTTACACGTCTGCGCCGCCATGGCAGACCTCCAACTTTTCAGGAGATTGCTGCAAGAAGAATCGGTCGACATCAATGTGACCAACAATCGAGGCGAGACACCTCTCTTCTATGCGGTGCGAGCTGGGAAACTGGATGTTGCAAGGCTCCTTCTTGACAACGGGGCGTCGGTAAACAATATCAACACGGATGGTTGGTCTCTTCTGCACTGTCTCACGATGATGGAAGATAAGGAGGCGGCAGAGCTCGCCCCATTGCTCATAGCCCGATATGCGCCGATGAACATCGAAGTAAATGAGACACGACGAGGCCCTCGGTGCGATAGCTTCCATCTAGGCGCAGGCATTCCTCTGTTCTGGGCGGCCTTGAAATCTTGTCCATGTCTCTTTGAAGTGCTTCTGCTCGCGCATCGGCGTCCTGGGTATCGTATCCGGTACGGTGACCGTTATCAGCTACTCCAGTTTCTTGCGACACTCAATCAGGCAGACATGCTGAGATTGGTGCTTGAAGCCGGTGATTCCATCGTCGAACCCGATGAAAGCCCGATTGACGAGTCGGCCCGTGAGACGATCAGGGCGCGATGCCGTCAGCTTGTCTTCTCTATATCTGGGGTACCAGTGTCGCGCCTACAACCAGGATCCGTTGCCCTGGACGTCGAGGACTTCTCATACCTACTCAGGCATGCTCTAGACACCAAGCCAATGCACGTTCTGCAACGACGCGTCGTTCATGGTTCTGGTTTTAGACGCGCAAAGAAGCTGACACTGAAGCATTTGCTTGGAGCTGGAGCCGACCCAATCAATACACGCGGTTACGATATGCCACGCCAACCGCGAATGCCAGAGTTAATGGTCGCCATTCGGCATTCGGACACAATTGCGCTAGAAATCTTCCTAGAGTATGCTGAGGCATCTGGCATGGACGTATGCCAGCTTTTAACCCGACCCTTTCGCTGTTGGGTTGGAGACTTGGATTTTGACATGGACGCCGTGGCAGTGACCATCCGTGGTGATGCGCGAGAAACCTTTGCGATGCTCCTGGACCGCTATCCTTCAGTCCTCGAAAAACCCAAACGACGTGGCGTAGAGGCACTGAGGCTCGCTGCAATGGAAGACTGGCCAGGATACGTGGAAACCCTGATCAACTTGGGTGTCGCTGATGATGAGGATCCGCTCGTGCCTCTCTTCCTTGCTCTCTCACGCAACAACAACCTTGACGTTATCAAGATCCTTTCAGAGAAGCCTGGAACTGGGATGATGCTAAAGAGAGACCCAGACAAACGCCATAGAGCATTTAAGGTTGTTCTCCACTCGGTGCTAGATCACAAGTCAAACATCGGAATTGATAGACTACGCTTCCTGGTGGATGAATACGGCGTCCCGAATTTCACGCAGGAGGATACAAGCCTTGCAGAGATAATTACGAGCGATACGCCGGCAACGGACACGGCTCGTCAAGCCTTCGAGGACGCAGTACTGAGGTATTTGCTGGAGCTACTCCCTCAGAATATCAACTCACTCGATTCCTGTGGGTTCTCCCCCCTCCACCGGGCCACATTCTATGGCAAGTCTTCACAAGTGGAAATCTTGCTTGATCATGGCGCTGATGTCCATCTTAAAACTTCACAAGAGGTTCCTGGCGGATTCGCTGGCTGTAGGCCGATCGATATAGTTAGGCTTCATCGAGTGTCAGAAATTCCTGAAGACATTGCAGCCAGAGGCAGCCGGGAAATTCAAACGTGGCAGAAGAATCTCAAGACCATCTTGACTCTCCTGCATGACAGGGAACCACCAAGTCCGATGGAACCCGGCTTCAAGATTGACCCGGAAACCGGCTTTCCTTTCTGTGAAGAGCTTGGGCCCCTAGCCGGCATCATGACGGGTGAGTGATATCCCCTTGGGAATTAGTAGATTGCTCAGGCTAGTAGCTAACTACATGTCAAGACTCGGTGCAGCGGCATGATCGACGACAGGACGGCAAGTGGCCACAAAGAATGCCTTGGGAGTCAGGGTCACCAAACCCCTTTGAAGGCCCAGACTTCAACCAGATTCTCTCGGACGGTTATACAAGCTACATAGGGAGTGATGGACTCACCATCTTTCCCAAGGCACGGGAATTGTTCGGGTTGCAAATGAGAAATGGCGTTTTCAATCCTGAACTCATGGCGGGAACTTCAGTGGAAGATAAGCCCCAACCTCCCGGGGGCATGAACGCCGCTCTCGAGGACTACACCCTGCGAGCCAGAGACCTTTTTCAAATTAACCAGAGACTTCCTGAGGGATGGGATATAGGAGAGACTGAGGATGAGAGGCTTTACTACATTGACCATAGCAACCGGAGGACCACATGGGATCCCCCGAGAGAATCAGCGCAGAGGACAAAGTGATAGGGGAATTAGGTAGTCATGCGTTACGAAGTGCTTACGGGCCGCAGCCAGGATCAATCTTAGAAAAAGTGAAAACCAAAAGATATATCGACTACGAGCGTAACCTATTGCCTATTGCCTGTAAATTAAGTCTAAGCTCTGCAAGAACCAAGTGGCTCCACGACCTTATCGAAGAAGGCACTGGTGAGACGCTGGGACTCAACCCCGGCCTCACCCGTGTTAACCCCGAAACATTGTGCTCCTTCTAAGCAGTGCCTGATAGAATCAAGGAAGACTGAGCCAACTAGGCCTTCAACCCGCGCCCCCAAGGGCCCTTTAATGTCCCGAATGATCCTCGATGACACCTCTTGCAAGCTCATATCGCTGAGCCCGTCCTTGTACATGGTGTACAGGGGTTGCCAGAGAGCCACTTCAAGCAAAACAATGCCAAGGCTGTAGATATCCTTGATCTTGGACCAGCCTTTGGAAACAGCCGGATGAAAATATTGCTTGAACTTGTCATTTTCCAAGGGACTGCTCTCCAGCGAAACCGTGTTACCGGATGGCCTGCTGTATTGGAAGCCACATATGTATGGGTTAATGAGGTCGCCGTCTTTGTTGAAAAGAACATTGTCGCTGTGAAAAGACTTGTGGATCCAATGCGAAGCGTGTAGTAGAGACATGGCCGCAGCTAGTCTGTACGCAAGCTGAAAGCGATCACCCAGTGGTGGTCGCTTTCCCCCTTTAATCAAGGCCAAAAGAGATTTGGGTACATCCACTGACCCAGGTGGAAGCTGATAGACAAGCCCAAGCCGTTGATTTCCTTGCATGGCTTCCTCGTATTTGCGATCAAAATAGACGCCAAGACATGGGTAGCGACAGAAGTCGGAGTGGTTCGTTGAGCACAGAAGGGTTACTAGAGCTCTGATGCGAGTGACGATATCTGCTTTGGCAGTATCGTTTGCGCTGACGTGCTTCCATTCAATCATGACTGGCCCCGGAGCTCCCTGGTGGCCATCATAGCGGCCAAAGACACGATCAGGGTTCGCGATCGTGTCTTTGTCGGTTGAGAATATCTCCAGAGTATCAAGGCTAATCATCTTTGCCTGCTTTGATGCCTCTGCAACACTCTGTTGTTTGACCTTTCTCAATTCCGCGAGTCGCTGGACGAGAGCTGAGGGGCGCCCTGGATCTTCAGTGGCTTCTTGTAACGCCAACTTCTCAGAAACTCCTTCAGCCACACGCTCGATGAGCCTCTCTTGATCCAGATCCTTAGGCCTATTATCTTGCCAAAACTTGGCAATCACATCCAGAAGAGTCGCGGCGATTTGCGTCTGATCAACTTGGTTGGCCTTGAGTTCCAAACATATTTCGTCAACTCCTTTGAGGATCGAAGAAAGAACAGCAGGCGTTTTGGCCTCATCCATATGTGGGCGAACTGTGTCCCAAAGATCTTGATTCATCTTGACAAGTTCGTTTAGCAGCTGGACAAACTCGTCTCGATGCGAAAGCGTCCATCTCAGTCTCCCCCAAAAGGTTCTTGGTCGCTTGAGCTTCTCGCTCTTGAGTGCCTCTATCCATTCATCGTAGCGTTTTGGGCTGCCTTCAGGTGCCGATATCTCGAGATCGTACTGACCTAGGAACTTTTGGCCTGCTACCCTCTGGTGTTGAGTGATTTTGGCGACTAATCGGGCACAGGTCTCTTGTTCCCCAGGTGGCAGCTTGTACACCAGTCCCTGGCCATCATCTTTGATCCCACAATGTTCCCCCCAAGACTCAAATTTGAACGCTTCCACGTGGCACTGCAGAGCAAGATAGGAGAGCTTGGTGTCTTCCCTGAATACTTGCGAAAGGGCGTTCCATCCGTTGACAGCACCATCGAAGGCGCTGAGCAAAGACAGGCCTGCTAAGGCCGTCCCGACACCAAACGAGATGGGTTCGACTGGCATTGCGAAGATGGCGACAGAGGCAACGAGATAGAAAAGGATAAATAGCGCAAGATGTCAGAACAAACAGAGCTAACAGCCTAATGCAGCTACCACATATGATGCCTAAAACCCCAGCCACAACGCAACTCGCATTATTGCACATTCAGGGTTCTTCTATTACCTATAGAGTTGTTAAAGGTGGCCCGCTTCTGGGTATGACCGTTTTAGGCGATGACCCCATTTTCACAAAAATAAGGCTCTTTCAACTACCGTTTTTCATGCTTCAAGGTGACCGCAGGTGCTCTATACGGCAGATGGCATTAAGAAAGAAATTTATGATCTTATAAAATGCACCATTTCCCCTGAACGACCCACACTCCAGTAATCTCCAGCCCCGGCGTTGCACTAGGCGGCGCCACTTCTACCAAGCGAACGTGTTGGACAATGGTCATCCCGTTTTCTGCCCCTAGTAGGCGTACAAGTGTCCCATAATCGTCCCTGAAGATGATAGCAAATTGTTGACGTTGCCCTGGGAAGAAGTAGTTTGTCCACACACGACGCCTTTCTCGTGCGGACGCAATCGTTCGATCATCTGCCACAAATCGGACTCGAAGCCAGGGCGTAGATAGAACCCCGGGTGTCGTTGGGCCCTTGGGGCGAATAGTCAAGACCTCGCCGCTGACTTCTGGACTGCTTCTGGCCTGAGGGAGAAGCATTTTGTAGGGGTGTCCGGCCAGTCCCTTGATCCAGATGAGTTGTCTCCAAGGTGAGCCTAAGCTGCGCCGCATCCATGGAATAAGGCCGGATTCTCTAGAAGCCACATCATCACCTAGAGAGGATAGACTTTGCGGCGGAAGGCTAGGCGGGGATAGGTTATCTGCTCGTGGAGACTCCAACTTGAACCCAGACATGGTGAACTCTAGGCCATTGCTTTTCTCTTCATGTTCCGCAAACCCGACCACCCCCCGAAACATAACTTCTAGATCTCTGTTCAGGACCGACCGAGGTGCCCAGCTGTGTTTTGACAGTCTTGGTATATTCCAGAAGATGATTGATAGTGGCAAATGGGTGATTTGGGATAACAGGACTTCCATTCGCTTTATCTGGCATGTTTCAGTATAGCGCCGGGTGTTGATACCCAGACTCCTGAACAGGGGCGTCGTAGACTTTTGGCCATCCACGGAATCGAGAAGTTCTCTTAACCGCCAGTTCATGGTGGGTATTTCAACAATCTTGGTTAAACTGAGGCCCAACATGGCTCCGAGACAGATTGTCTCATCGTCAAGTCGGCTGGTTGTTCTAGACCGGAGCCCGGAAGCTGCGTCTGCAAACGAGATTGAGAGCCTGCTCGAAGGGTTGCGAAAAGCGCCTCCTATGTGACCGCGAACACTGGGAATAGGGTTGTCGAACACAGGACAGGGAATCTGATTGGTAATGTCGGATTTGACATGCGAATCCTCCTCGGTGGCCTCGTAAGGGAACCCATGGCAGGAAAGTATGTGGCGCCATTCCTCTCCGAGGCGGTACTCGTCTTTGTTTTCCTCTAGGGTCTTGATTGCGCCCTGGCGAAACTCATCCTCGACGGCATCTGATTGTTTCGGCATATTAGCATATCTCTCAACCCAGTTGCTTGGTCTAGCACTGGCCAAACCACACATCAGCTGCATGGCACTGGGACATGACCAGAGCCTCTCGTCCGATAGTTCCTTCAGATACTGCGAAACCGCTTCAGTATTGTTCAGCAGGTTGGGACGGATAAACTCTTCGCTGGATATGGATCTGTCTGCAACTTGGAAGATGACGTCTTTTGCGACGTTGCCTTCAAGGAGAGTCCACACCCTGGTCATCCACGGCGAGTACTGGATGCGTATGAGTATTTCAGTCAACCCAATTCCCGTTTGGCACATCTGAAGAGAATTATCAAGTACCAGAACCTTATTGGCTTTTCTGAACGTGTCACCGATCCGAGCAATGGCGACTTGACGATCCTTGACATATGCTTTTCCAACTGGTATGCCTAAGGAATCAATCCAAAATGGGACGGGTGCTTGATCAGGCATGTACAAGGAGTTGACCAGTTTCTGTATGCGGCGGAGCTGGCAGAGGCAAAGGCGATTTCCTTGTGGGTTACCTAGTCCGTCTGACCAAACGTGCGAGATTGCAACAAAGGGGGTTTCGACGCCGCCCGTCCCACCAGTCTGAATAATTCGTGGATGCTGGTCATTGGCAATCCCCGAAGCATCGAACACAGCAATTCCTCCGTTCCGGATCGCGGATACGATATCTTGCACGGGTGGGCCTATTTCGGTGCAACTTTGATGGGGGCATTCCCAATGGTGACTTGTCCGATAGGTGTGGTAGTTGAGTTGATGGGCGAGACAGCCCATCTCGGCGTTGCATCTATTGTGATTCTTTTTGAGCCAAGTTCGATCCATGCCTGCCAGATAGCAGCGAGTCGACAGATTGCAGCGCCCGGGGAGTGTTGCGATCTCGCCCATACACCACCCGGCATCCTTCATGACTTGCTCAAGCGGGGCAAATTTCCAGGCCAGTAAAGGTGCTCCGCTGTAGAGTCTCATTCCTCTGCGTGCCGTAGACAGATAGTCGCCTAGAAGGGCGATGGAAAATAGGACTCGAACTTGGGCAGACCAGCCTGTCTCGTTGAGGCTAGTATTTGAAAGCGAGCGCAATCTTGGGTCTGTGAGGCTCATCGTGTGGTGAATCAGACCAAGGCACTTATCAATGGTCTTCTCGAGGCTCCTCATTACGTCGCCGTCATCGTGAACTCTTGCCGCCTGCCAATACCAGGTATACCTCGCAAGGGCTTTCGTGGTGATGACAGGGCCATCGTCAGTCAAGCGGACAAAGTCCTTGGGCTCGTAGCAATAGTTGGGCCTTGAAAATACCTCCCTCAGTAAACCAAAGAAGAGCCAGGATTGCAGGAAGGCCGCGTGTCGACGAGACTCAATTGCTTGGACTACCGTTTCCTCTATAGGGAAGCCTTTCAAGCTTGGGAAGCTTTCGAACCCTTCCCAACCCTGTGGTTGATGGGGATACTCCCAATCAGCTTCTGGACAGAGGAGAGGGATGCTCAGTGAGCCGAATTTGGGCGAGAGTGTAGTTGGAAGATGATCCATCGCACGCCGAGTAAGACAAAGCTAGAATGGCATGGAACTGGCGTACGGCACGAATAGGAACTTGAACGACATGGGAGAAAACAAAGGGAAAAATGCGGAGGCCTCACAGCCTGATTAAGTACTTGGGCACTTTATGCAGAAGCTCTTGCCCCGCTACTGCGACGAACCACCTGTAATCAACGAGCCTTATGACTTTATACAATATACGGGGCCAGTTACAATGCCAGTAATGAATTACAGCCCTGTTTAACAAAGTATTGCTACTTACTGATTATTCCTATGTGGAAGGCAGTCCTGCCGCAGTAGCAAAGCACACAACTTCTAAATAAGTCTACGGGTGTTGGGTATTGCTAATTAGTAGCCAAGTGAAGACTTCATATAATGGTTCCTGTGCAAATCTACTTTAAGATACCTAAGCCCATAATAAAATCCTGACAACGGTGGTCAATCCAGTCGAAACTTGAAAGCCGTGAAGCCACCTCGCCAAGCTAAGGCCGCCCTAGACTACTGAATAAGCCATCGCTGTGTTCGAAGAAGCTTAGTCGTAGACATGGATGTAGTCTCCAAACTCTCTTCTCCGCGGGGATACTGCATGTCATATCTTTTGACCTCTACAACACCCAAGTAGCTCGCTACTAAGACCTGCCCCTGGCGTCGGAGGAGACTTACCAAGGCTCCTTTGGAGCGTCCATAAATCTGCCCTGGGGAGGGGTCGTCAGTCCAGATTAGGGTGGCTCGAAGCAGTACAGCAAGCTCCTGGCCCGCATAATCCCCCAGATTGAGCTCAGATGCTGGCTCTATTTGGTACGTATAGCCGTCGAGCTTGATCTTACTATTTCGAGGTGAAAGGCCGAGAAGTGATGTATTGTGCAGGAGAAAGCCTTCGCAGCGCAACTGCAGGCCCCCTGCTGTTACGGTGGCATTGTTTGGTTGAAACTTAGGGCTAGCTTCCGATCCTCCACCGAGGAAAGACAGAGGCATCCAGCGAAATCCCGGCAGCGTACTCCGTGGCCGAAGGATGTAGAGGATATCGGCGGGTACTAGTTCAATGGTGGACAAAAATGCCCGCATGCGATCTTCACCCGTCGTGTGCTGCAGAACTTCAGACAGACCCCGGCCTCCTAGAATCCCAGCCAGACAGATGGTTTCATCTTCTAACCGGCTCGTCCACCGGAATCGAAGACTGCCCATCAGAATGGCCAAGCCCAGATGTGGATGGTCCTCGGAATCCTCGAGTACCTTTTCCTGATGTCGGATCCACCTGAGGCAGCCTTCCAGCACGGAGTTAATTTCACTCAGCCGGGCCGTGGGATACCAGTCATATGGGTCGTCGGGATATAGACCAGGGTTATCGGCGCGTAGAGTGGAGCTCTGCTTGTCCCTTTCACCATCGAGGGACTCTAGATTGACAGCACGATCCGCAAACTGGTAGAAGAGATTCCTTGCCAGGCAGGCCTCATGAAATGTCCACAGCCTTCGGGCCCAAGTTGACACTCTGATTCGTACTGCTAGCTCCGTTGTTTCGAACTCTGTCATAGAGGCTTGAGATAGAACAGCATCGAGAACCAAGACTTTGGCAGCTTGTGAATATGTGAGACGCATGGCCTCAATGGCTCTATCACGGGCAGGTCGTTGCAGCGGTACACAGAGGGTGTCGAGCCAGAATGGGATTGGATGAGACTGGGCCATTTCGGGAAATAGATCGTTGGCGAGTTGCTGAAGGCGTCTGGCCTGACAGCGTGGAATGGCGTTGGAGGAAAGGTTTCCCAGGCCACTGCAGATGACAAGTTAAAGGACGCTCTGCCTCATCGGCCCAGGGTATTTATGGCCACAAAACAGCGTCTTTGATTTACTTACTCAGACCACACGTGTGAAAAGCAGACATACGGCTTGCTTGAGCTCCCGATGGCCGGCAAAGCTACCCGCCTTCATTAGCACTGATCCCACCGGGCTCTGGCATACTGAGCGATGTGAAAGAACAGAAAGTTTACCTTGGCCTTCGAGTTCGACTATCTGCACTACCCCCTTGCCGTTCGGTTGGTTCTGGTCGATATAACGCACCAGTGGTGTATTACCTCGGAGCACTATGTTCGACACGATAGGCGTATCTGTCGAGTCCACTACAACCATTCCACATGTCGCTTCGGGACAACCAGCGATATGCTTTGTCTTGTAGGTGGAATGATCCAGATTTTCTCGGTTGCATCTAAATGTATCCTCACAGTGACGATGCTCCACGTCCCTGCGCAAGGATCGTCGGTCAAGTTGGCTCAGATAGTATATCATGGCAGGGTCACCACCATGCTGCTCCAACAACGAGAATCTCTCGCTGCGGCACCATCCTGCAGCCAGCATTTGCTCGTGAAGCCAGGGGCTGGGCCCCCATGCCATGGGGTAGGTGTTGATGAAGTTCAGGCCTGTTGTGAGCGCTTGGCCTAGTAGAATAATGGACAGCTGAATCCTGTCAAACAAGAGATCTTCCGCGGGCTTGTCCGGCCACAGCCTGCGTTCATGCTCCCGGATGCGTTGAACTGCCAGGCTATCCAGGAAATCGTTGACGGTAGTTAAGATCTCACTTCCTCTCTCAAACTGTACAGAGACATCTGTGTCGGATTCCTCGGAATCATGATCGAAGGCATCCCGAAACTTGGCCTCCATGATGCCAAGCAGTTTGGGTAAGGCCTCTGTTGTGATACTAGATGCAGCCGGATCGCTCCGGTTCCGTATGATGACATCGAAAGCGTTGACGGGGAGGTCAAATATGCGGAAAAAGGCGACATAGAGGTTTATGAAGCACCGTGACTGGAACATGCAGAGGGAATCGAGGAAGTCATCCTTCACGGGTTCTTGTAGGAACTGGAAATATGCCGCTTCGCTTTCAAAATGTATGCTGACGTCGTCGGCAAAGTTGTGCCATGGATATTGGGCACCCAGCCACGGGATCGCCTTAATAGTATAGAAAGGACTATTGGGTCTTGGCAAATGATCCATTCTGAGATGTGAGATAGGCCGGTTTCCTTGGTTGCTGACCTGAAGATACTGTCCGCGCGGTAGAGCGATGCGTCTCGATGCATATGGGATCAGTCGCGCGGCTTTCCATCTCCAATTTCTGCCTAACATGCATTGGGCTCTTCGGCGAATCAGGTGATCCAGTCTCATGCAAGGCCAAGGTGATCTCCGGCCTGCGCAAACAGCCGCCACGAGCATCTATAGATGCATGCTACGTGATCTCCCAAGGCTATAAAGCTATTGATAATATCTATTCTCTATTCGAACGCTTCCCCTAATACAAATATTTATTTATTCACAACATTAACGGATATAGTATATACTATATCCCCAATCCTATGCCCTTGAGGAGCTTCCACATAGACATGAAGGCGCCCGGTTGGATTACTGCAAGGAACGCTGACTTGATGGGGCAGATGACTGTGATTCTTAAGCGCGCTACCCCGGAGTTGCTGTAGGTAGAATTCTTCTCCGTATGACCCGTAGTAGCCGGAGATGCAGTCTACTATCTCCTTTGAGTTTGCCTGATCCAGGGAATCGTAAATGCCCATCCAGGGCTTCAGATAATCCCCTGATGGGGCGCCAGGTTTTGCCATCAGGCCACACACGACGAAGATGTGTGAGCTGGTGAATTTGTTCACAGGTTCGTAAATCTGAAAGTCGACAAAGCCAGCGAATCGTTCACTATTGTCCGTGATGAATGATTGGCGATGCGAGTCCCATAAGTCGGCCGGCTTCGCTGAGAAGGAATGAAGTTGGAACCCCGGACTAAAGTTGAATTTAAATTCGACATTTGTTTCCAAGAGACTCTCCAGGCTCCAAGAAGTGAAGGGGGTGACACGTTTGCGGATGAAGACCTGATGGCGAGCGCCTGCCCACAGCCCGGTGTCCTGTGTCTTGAAGAGCTCGGCAGGACGAGTTCGAACGTAGCCATCAGCAGTCTTGGAGAGGAAAACGCCAACCCTTTGCTCGCCGCCGCTATCATCGGGTATAATGCAGTCCAGGTTCAGAATGTAGTCCACATCATGACTTTTACCCAGAAATGTCTCCAGTCTCAGACCTCTGTTAGTCATGGTAAAGACATAGCCATGCCTGATGTTAGGCGCCCGGCGAAGCTTCCGACAGTGTGCAAACTCTGCGGGAGATTGAGCCAGGATGCCTCGGAAGTATTGAGATGATGTGCCTTTCTTTTTTTGAGCCTTCCATGCGAACACGGAGAGGTCAGTCGTTTCCTTCACGATTTCCTCCTGCAGCCTGGTGAAGGCCTTCGTGCCCTCGCCGTACATCATCGGCATGTTGACGTCAAAGATACCAAGAAGACAGTAGGCGAGATCTTCGACTCTTGTGGTACTTCGGCTTGCTGCCCAGGACATCCGTTTCGCAATTGGCATGTCCTCAAGGTAGTCATTATTTTTCAACACTGCAACTTCGATCCCGGTGATATCGCTGATTTGGTATCGCAGCGATGCCTTTGTGCCCCTATAATGCCATTCGGAATCGTAAAACTCGAGGTTTTTCGGGGCAATCAGCTCTTGCAGTGTCCAGCCTCTTGTGAACCACCGACAGGATGATAGGCCGGTGAGTGAATCATCCCCTGTACCGGAATGAGGTACCAAATCCTGGAGGTGAGCAAGACAAACCGTTGAGCACTGATACCATCGGAACATGGAGTTTATCGCCTCAGCTAGCTCGGCGCTGCTACGTTTGTCCACGCAGCACGTGTCAACCCACGCATATGCCAGTCCTCGCTGCCTTGCTAGTTGACAAGTCTTCATGATTTTGGTGTAGCCTCGTCCCTCCTTTGCTATGTCTGGTTGCATCATGTCGTCGAATGTGACTTCCTCATCGCCCCATGTATGTGAGAGGATCGCATAAGGAGTGGACTCCAACACCTCGGCGTCGGCTCTTTCTAGTTCGATGGTGGTCGTATTGATGAGCCACATGTTTACGATACTGCAAGGCGGGTAAGAGGTCGTTGGCAGTACACGGAGACGAAGAAGATCTCTAACTTCAGCTTTCTTATTAGGCAAGGTGAAAAAGGCTAGGAGGAAGGGTGGTTGAATGCTAGATAGTTGCCGAGGCAGATAGTTATGCCTCAACACCTTTGCGTTGAAAGCGGGGTTGTAAGATTCGTTCCTCTTATCGGATCGGAATAACAATCGGCATAAGACTTGCACGAACTGGCAAGGATCACATTAAGAGGATGCTGACTGTTGTTTAAGTGGTCATTATTATACTACAGAATCCTTGAAAAGTTATGGTCTTGCTTATTCAAGTTTGGAGAGTTTCCTCGCTGAAAATTCCACCAAGACCCGTGGCCGCACCCTGACCCGAAATGCACCAGCACCACCGATGTAAAGCATCCCAATGTATTAACTAGCTAAGAGCCCCTTTGTCGCATACCAGGTTTAATTAATTGCAAACGAGAGCATTCGCATCCAATATCAGCAGTCAGCCAGTCTAGCCTCATCTTCTCACGCCCACTCTAAGATAATACTATCCCACAGAAAGCCTCTCCACTTGGTATACCGCGTGACAGTAAACCCAACAGTATTGACGCCCTCCTTCAACGCCTCTGGCTCAATCTCGTACTGAAAGAAGCGCCATTCACCACTAGTCTTACCAGACCGGTAGAGGGCAGGGTCACTCGTCAAGACATTCTTGCTCAACGAGTCGTAGACTTTTCCGTTGACGTCTATGTCGAGTGCTGCGCTTTGCGAGTATCCAGCGAGTGAAACGCTCAGCAGCGCTGCCTTGTTGGCTGCAATGTCCTCTTTTGAGATCTCAAACTCGATGGTCCACGTTCCGATCGCGGAGGATGCGTAGTACCAGTCTGAGTCTTGAGATTTGCCGATGGTAAATGTCAAGTTGGCAGGGCTATCCTCGGTCACGCCATGTTGGTATGGAACCCCTCCATTCTTGAATCCTCGCGCCGTTTTGTCAAAGGCCCCAACTTGCCAGATGCGCTTGGATCTATCGTTCACTTTCCAGCTCAACTGGCCCAAGTTTAGAGTCCTGTCCTTGGTGATAGTGATATCTGACTTGGTAAAGTTGGTGTAGACATCCGCGAGCTTTCCTCCGTTTGACCAGGCATAGAGACCGTAGGACCCGGTTCGGACGTCATCGAACGAGAATCGACCTTTATCGTTGGTGTATGTAGTATAGTAGTAGTTTCTTCCCTGAACAGATGGCCGAATAGAAGTATCAGTGTCGCCCAGGAAGACGGCTGAATTGGAAGCTGGGCGGCCGTCAGAAAGGCGAAGAGTTCCTTTCACGCCGCCTCTCGCACGATAAGCCTTGTTGTCAAGCCAGTTGTAAGGGAAGTGCCGAAGCTCTTCTTGTCGTTTGTGTGCAACGTCGGCTCGGCTACCATTGTTCTGCTTAGGGTTATCATACTGGTCTATCAGAGCGAGCCGAATGTAGACTTACCAGGTACCATAGCCAAGGACCCCAGATCTTTCCGGCTGGTTGGAAAGTCTTTTGGCCAACACGAAAGTGGGAAGTGTCTTGCACGACGTTGAGCTGTACTGCATCACCAGTCTTGCTCTCCCGGTGAACAGTCAAAGTTTGACTGAGGTGGTCACTATTGTAGTACTCAGTCGAAGGATGAATCCACCACGAACCGACCTTTGAGCCGTAAACCCCGTAAAAGTCGCGGTCTCTAACAGCATTGGACCAGTCATACTTTGTGATGAATGACCCATCAGCCAGTTGCCAGGTCTCATCTTGCACGTTGGTGCCCGTGGAATAGAGCGAGAAGTCAGGGAGTGGCTCATCCTTGAGATGGGTTCGCCCGTGAGTGAAGTAGTCTGGGGATAACCTCCAAAGAGTACGGAAGATGCTGATATCAGGCAAGGCGCGGTTGACAAAGTATTGATATGCTCCGGAGAGGTCGTCAAAGATGACCCAATGGAGGTCTCCAGCAGTAGCTTGAAAGCTGACGTCTATAAAGTGCGTCCCTTTTGCTACCACTTTGGCGTCAGTGAAGACAAGGTTGCTCTCTCCGTCTACAGAAACAAGATTAGCTTTGGACTCCCGAAGGATAAGACAACGCACCATATCCGACATAGTGGCCAGAGGCAGATCCAACCAAGTCTACCCCAGGAATCCCTTCCCAAAAGAGGTTCTTGGCATAAACAGGTCCTTGGGTAACATTCCATAGATCATTGCCAATGACCCAAGAACCATCGCCTGTCTCTTCCAGGAACGGGCCTCGACTCGCACCCACAAGCGGGCTGAGAAACGTCAAGAGGGAAATTGGTTGGAGCCGCATCATGGAAGATATCATGTAGGCTTTCTGCTGTTCTGTAATATTGCGACACAGATCCCGAGCCTTTTATACACTCATAGAGGTAGGCCAGAGTAGAATCATGCCCCATCACACCAGGCCGAAATCAGATCGTGACAGCCATGCCTCAGATGGGTCAACGATGATGGAATTGACGACACCGACAGTACCTAGAGTATGATAGCTGGAATAATTGAATGTCGTTCTTTTGTAGACATTTTGCGCTCCAATTGCTATGGTTCATTCCTCGGGTATATTGCCATAAATGGAGATGGACTTTTCTTTAGAGCGGTGGAATCTCCGACCCAGGCGGTCGCGTCATCTATACTGGGATCTGGGTTGGCCAGAGAAATTGACCCTAGTTATAATCGCCATAGGTGCATGTCTTGCATCATTGAATGTTATCATTTACTCGGCCATGTTGCCTTTACTGCCCCATGGACCCGAGATCCGAGCCGACGTTCCGAGTTTAGCAGACTCTGCCTAGGTATGGACTCTTCAAGGGGTGTGCAACGGTCGAACCATCGATATCTATTGTGGATCTACTAACTTACCGCTCTCCGCGCTCACTCCCACATTCTCAGATCTCCAGCACCACCAACATCATTTGGATTCCGAATTCTCTTACCGAACTCATACCACCAAGAGGAGAATCATCATATTGGTTCCATTGGGCTCCCATGATCCGCGATTATTCCGACCTGGTCACATCAACAGAACCAAATAGAGCTACATGACGCTGCAACTTGACATCCCTGTGATAACAGACCCAACAACAGCCCCAACGCTCCCGCCAAAGGCATGACCCAGCAGCTCCTTCATAAAGTCCTTGTTCTTGACATTTATAGCGGGTTTGCGCTTGGCCACGGTTCTAGTCGGGTTGTACTTGACTAGTGCGTTGCACACGATTCCCTGTTCCCGTAGAATCTCGGCGACTTCGTCCTCGAGACTGGGATTGACAGCGAAAAAGGCCGTGTCATTATCGAGGATGAGGAAAAACTGGCCGGCGACCCAGGGGTTGAGAGCCACGAACTAGGTATGTGAACTTAACTAGATATCGCAAACTTATAGTAGAGAATAAGGTACTTACCGTAATCGTAGTACCCGCTTCAACGTTGTCAAGAATGGAATCCAGAATTGGATAGTTCGTTTCAACGGCGTAATAAAATCCACTCCCCTCATAGAGTACAATAAAGTCGTTGTCGACCCCCAGCGCAACATGACGGACTCGGTTGTTCTCCTCAACACGGAATTTACATCGCGAGTGAATGTTTAGCCAATGGGCGCCGTTGACAGTAGGAAAACAGGTAGCGTAAGAACCTGGACCAAATACAAGAGAGATGTCTGAACGGGATACTCCGGAAGGCTTTTCGTCGTTCAACTTCCCGTACAACGCCGGGTACTTGGTTTTGATGGCGTTCGCTTCCCCTAATCCCACCTGTCAGTCATGCCCCATATCTCTCTCAGGCTTTGGGGCTGCTCACAATGCCATACTTCGCCGTTATGATCCTTGTACCCGAACACGCCGTCATTCTCATGATCGACTGCCACGTAGTAGATCTTTTGGACATTCGTAAGATGATTCATCATGTTTCCAGGCATTCGCTTCCTTTTACACGTTAGCAGTGATCGCGAGGCTTCTTCAACTTGAACACACTGTGAAAACCGTCTTTTCGTATCGATGAGGAATGACCCCGGCGTGGGACCGAAGCAGAAATACACGTCGGATGTTTCGGAAGTCATTTTCAAGGCGAGTGAACGACAAGGAATATTGATTAGTTACTTTGCATGTGGACGGGGAACATAACCGATACCCTGAGGATATTCTTCCCTTTCTTGTCTCTAGATTTCCGGTTACTTTGACACCCACAGTGAACATGCAAAGTGAGGAGAGCAGGTCAACCGAAAAAACAGTACGATACCTATAGGCACAGACAAGAAGCGTCCCCACATTAGGGCGACATCTTTATAACGACTTGGGCCAGCAAATACCTTCTCGTACAACGAGGCGGTTCACTGGAGCCTGGCAGCGGCAATTCTCACCAACACCAACACCCAGGTACTGTAGACTTTGGCCAGTCGGATCGAGTGTGTGGGGTTTGAGGCCCGAGACAGCTGCTCGCTTAGAAAGTCCTTCAATTGTGGTCAATACGTTGATTGGAAGCTCCGACACGGACATTGCCAACTCATGGTCCAAGTAGGAATGTGGCTGCATCCAGCTGACGGTGCGGCGTTGAAGAGAAGCGGGGGGGCTGTAAAGTGAGGCGGTTCCAGCCTCGAGAGACAACTTGATAGGCGACTGTCAGCGCGCAAGGATAGGACCACACATTCTTAACAGGCCATGGGTGTGATTGGCAGTCAGGTGGAAATTTGTAGCGTTGAATGCTCCGTAAAGCGCCCCTTCCCCTCCAGGGCTTAGTTGAGCCTCGAGTTCTTTTCCCATCCGTAGCCATAGCGTGTTACCGTATTTACCACATGTTGATCAGCTCAGTTCCCAGAAGCGGAGTAAGAACAGGGCGGAAGCAAGGCATGTTCCTAAAGACAACATGCAATAAAGTAGCACCATTTGCAGCGTGAGACAGGGGTGGCTGAACGCGCAATGGCAAAGTGGCTATGTCATCAGGCAACAAGGCTGTGTCACTGCCAGTGTTGGCTGATCTTTGAATTGACCACAGGACGCCCTTTCCATTTCGAGGTTTTGCGATTCTTGGCCTTGGCTTCTTTATGAACGCTGTATTCCTCTACCAGAAACACAATGACGACATCGACGGGAGCGGACAGTAAACGACGCCTTCACGAACAAGGGATGCGCCCTTCCGATGGCCGTCTAGTACCGTTGGAGGTCCAGATTGCTGACGATCCGCAATCTTTGCAGCCGACCTCAATATGAAGTTGTACCGGAAAACTAAGATCACGGCTACCGTCACTCCTTCGAGTCTCATACTGGATAGGGTCATCCATCCTCAAGCCAGGTGGGTCGACTAGCCCTACCTTATGATTCTGTGTGCTGCACATCATTGAGAATCAATGCGTGTGAGGAGGACCAGCTCTCTAAGTCCCACCTACTCCAACTCGATAGTCATATACGGATGACATTCCGTTGACCCTGAGAATGGCCGGCTAAGGTCCAAATACGAGTTCGAACGCGCGCGTAACAGAAGTTGGTGATAGTTTCTATGTCCATGGTGCCTAGCTTATAGTTTATTCGGGATTTCAGAACGAGGACTATTAAGACGGCGAAGGTAAGACAATTAAGCCTATTGGTTAGCTCTTTAGGAAAATAAATAAGGAGAAGGCAGAAATGGTTTTAAATTAGTAGTGCGTAGTTAATATGTTTATTAATATATGAAAATATGGGTTAGGTTTTTTAAGATAATTAAAGCCAAGCTCTTAATGGGATAACTAAGCCAGGAGATGGATTTATTAAGAAAGATAAATAAAAATATCTAGCTGCTTCTACAGGCGTCCTTTCTCGACTGCATGAGACTTGTAGGTTGCCTCCCATGGCTTGTATTCCTCTTCAATCATGAGACGCTGGATTTGCCGTCGACGAAGCCCAATATTACCCCCATCAAACAAAGGATAGCACATAGCCTCGTTCAGCAACCTGGGGAATGACATGTCCCTTGCATACGACTTCATGCCAACCGCCTTCATGGCATCCACAACACAGTCGACGGCGCAATCTGTCGCATAAATCTTGGCCTGCATCGAGATCTCGAGCTTCACCTTCCAATCAACAGCAGGGTCATCGAGCTTACAAACCGCCTTCCAAACCAGAAGACGGCTCGTTTCGATCCGCATCTTGCAGTCGATGAGCTTGTCAGCGACACTCTGGTGGTGAATGATGGGCTTAGAGCCACCGCGCGTGTCAGACTTGGCGAACGCAAGGGCTTCGTCAAAGGCTGCGCGCATTGTACCAACAGCCATCGCACCGACGAGGGCCGCCGACATGGTAAATGCTGTCTCAACGATAGCTGCACCCTCTCCGGGAGGGCAGAGTAGATTTTCGTGAGGGACACGGAACTCGGTGAAGCGGGTGTGTGGGCCAGAGGTGGTGATGTGGCCCGCAAGCTCCGGCTCCCCTAGAACCTGGTATGCTCCTTTCTGGTTGTTGGCGATAACGTCCGGTGTAACAAGGAGGATCATAATGAGTGAAGTGGGGTCAATGTTGGGGTCTTGAGGCTTGGAGGGATCATCGGAAAGCCTGCATACGACGCACGCAAGATCTGCTCCCCCTTCACCCCAGCCGGCGCTGTTCGAGGTCCAAAGCTAAGCATTGATTAGTAGGGATCCGGCTAAAGTCAAAGGCTACTGACCTTCTCGCCATTAATAACCCATTCATTTCCAATCTTCCTAGCTGTTGTCTGGAGACCTCGACCTCCCTTCTCGAGCCAATTTGCGGTTCCATCCGGCTCCGAATGCATCAAACTTGCGACGGGCTCACCTTGCCCCGACAGGAAAGGCTTCAAGTACTTTTCCTGTAAAGCAGGTGTCCCGCCCAGAATGACTGGCATCAGTCCTAGAGCCGTTGCGACGATGGTAATGGAGACAGCTGGTTCGACCGCAAACAACTCTTCGAGAACGATGGCGGAGTGAGTTAGACTCTCCATCGTGCCCCCCAATGGGACAGGAATTTGGCCTTTGACTAGGCCATGCTGAACTGCTTGCCTGTAAAATGGGCGCGTTGCTTGGAAGCGGGACTTCTGGTCCTGATGAGGGCTGTATTCAGCAGCAGCCTTCTTGAGGACAGTTGAGGCGAAGTCCCGGGCGTTCTGCCGGGCTTCTTCCTGAGATTGGGTAAGAGTAAAGTCAATCATGATGAGGTTCAAGATACAAATCGATGTCTGCAATGTTAAGTCCACCACAAGAAGTTCGTAATTTCCCGATTCTTATATGTTCGAGTTATCAGTGTTGGTTGCGGGGTAGGGGTATTTGATATCCGGCAATGGAAGATCATGAGATAACTATCTCTCAACGTCGGAAACCAAACCAATTATGATTAGAAACTCAGCGCTATCTCGGGCGCCATCTGTGATATCGGGTATCAAACCAATTAACATAATTGAACTTTATCGCCTCTCATGGTGGCCACCAGTGCTAGGAATAGCAAAGATTAACCGCCGGGTTGAGAGCATCCGGAAAGATTTCACGCTGTTCTTTGACGTTGGAGCTCATCTGCTAAAATAGATAATTAACTAACGGGGCATGGAGAATCTGCATTAGGTCTGGTCGAGACCGTTCGAGGAGAAGCACTCCAAGTTTGAAGAGGCTAAGCATATGGGAGAAAGTGTTTATCACTACCTAATATACAAATATGTCGAAATTCCCAAACTATAATACTCGAAACACTCTAGGCAGGTCCTCCTAGCCATGCAATTTTGACTCTATGATCATTAGAACTGCTGCCTAAGTAACTAGAGATCTGATAGTGCTTGCGATCGGTGGCACGGATGACAGTATCACAGTTATGGTGCCAAATAGACTCATGGACAAACTGGACATGGCAGCGACTCGAGGGTCCGTCTGCAGGAGAAGAGCCGTGATGATAGCAGCAGAATTAGCGCCCAGCGTGATACCTCGGGTGACATAGTCCTCTTTTTACCATGTCAGCTTGAGACCTTGGCACATGTTGATCAACTCACCCTTTGGTATTCTCATCCAGTTTAACAATCGCTGTCCGATGAGAGCTCCAATAATGCCACTCATGACAGCAACTGCTGCAACGGTGCTGAGGTCTCCGCCAAGGTTCTCTGTTGCTGGTATTGCAAGGGCGACAGTGAGGCTTCGTGATGCGAGTGCGAGAGAGTGCTCGGCGCTGATGCCGATCGCGAAACAGACGGAAGGATAGGCAAATAGCGAGCTGACAGATAACACAAGGCAGGGTATTAAAATGACAAAAAAGTGTTCCCGTAACCCCCGACGGTATTTATGCATGGGGAGAGCGAGAGCAATAATTCCCGCGTCGAGTACTGCAATCAGCATGTCCCCACCACCGGGAGGCATTTGGCTTCGAGGGTTAAGCAGTAGGGAATGGTAGGTCACCCCTGTCTTGAACTGGTGTAATGCCGTGTAAAGGTTGTCTCCTCAGATAGCGGTAAGGGTCCAGATGATTAAGACGGAAGCGGTTGCAGAGACCAGGATGGGGTGCAGGTACGTCCGATGCCTTGCCGGGACATACATGGCGATTTGGTAGCTAAGAACGCAAACGCCCAGATGAACTGGCATGGCATACCCTGTGACGTAGTATATGGGCACCCCAGCTAGGAGAAGCAATCCGAATATGGCCGTATCAAGGTGGCCTGATATCTTGGTTGCCCACATTCTGACTCGAGGTGATGGATTGATCTCTCGTGAGGGATATGTGCTAGTAGCATTGGGCTCAGCTTGGTCAAGGCTTGAGAGGGGAGGAAAGTTATTCGGAGAGGTGGAGTGAACAGTCGTTAACTCGAAGCTGCCGACGATATTGACGGGTCGGGCTGCAATGTTCGCCGTAGATTCGCTTGCAGTGGGCGGAAGTATCTCTTCCAGATCGGTGCCGCCACTTTCGTCAGCGTGCTGATGAGTCTTTCTATGGGTACTAACAGTCCCCTGGTCAGGGATGCCCCGACGGTCATCATGATGACCCAGCCGATCACTATCACATGGTGAGTATGGATGCTTCTCGAGCGGCTGCCAGCGTACCAAATACTGCTGTAATCTTGGCCACTTCGACGGCATTAATGGATGAGTTCAGAGGTAGAGTGACGAAAGAGGGAACGAAAAATAAGTTGATCCATCTCAAGGCCCAACCCATCTAAACAAGAAGCACATTAACGGTAGTGAAGACACAGCTTGGTCAGTGACTTACAGGTACATCGAGAACATTCACAACCTTTCTGGTCCGGGCACTGCCTATGACGACTTCCAGCAAAAGAAGAGTCACAAGGGTGAGGATCAAGCCGGCGACAGAGGCGGGAAAGGACAGGCCGATCTTTTGCAAAAGGATGTTGATCCCGGAGCAAAAAGCGAGAATGAGTACAATACCCAAGGGAATTAAGATCAAGCTATTAAGAAGCTTAGTCCTTGAAGAAAGAAGTGCCTGAATCAGCGTTAGCGACAACAACAACAGCTTCAGGGGTCTAGCAACCAGTTTCAGAGCGTGCCATCCGGAACAGAGTGCTCCCATGGCCCTATCAACCCAGCTTGTTGGTCGACTTGCTGATGCCATCTCGAAAGCAAATGTGAGGACTGTGAACTGGTATCTGAGCGACACAATCCCTGTCTAGGGAGTCTTACAAATAGTTTCGGGGAGAACTCCAAGTCCGGCTTTGTCACTGATCATCTCATTGCGCTTAAGCCAACCTCACAACCCCTTACCTCGCCTCGCAAAACCGAGCTTCATCGGACCTCCTCGCTCTCCGAATCTTCCACGATGTTATGTTTCATAGGAAACGGACTTGGACTGTCTCAATCCGAGTCTCCTCGGCCATCCTTTATCTCCGAGGCACGTCCGAGGAATCTTGACTCGTGTATTACCCCAGCTAAAGTCAGTTCTCCCTTTTGCCGAGTCGGGTGGCTCTTATAAAACGGGTGTCAAGATGGGAACTTATTGAATAAATAAAATCATCTTATTTTACACGCTTCTCGTAACCCAACATGTGGCGCACCGTCCGGGTCAAGCTCACAAACGCACAACTACGAGTCAAATCCTCTGACCTCGCAAGCGCCATCTCTACAGACTCACAAGACGCTTTCCCCAATGTCTTCGCCACGGCGCGTCTAGTCGCATTAATGGAGATTGCAAGCACTCGTGCCCTTACACCTCTGCTCCAGCCTGGGCAACTATCCGTAGGCGTCAGCATCGACATGACACACAGTGCCCCTACGCCGCCTGGGGCCGAGGTTACTGCCACGGCTACGTACGTGGGCAAGGATGAGAAGTTATACGTGTTTGATGTCGTAGCGAAGGACGAGGGTGGGGAGGTCGGCAAAGCTGTTCACAGGAGGCCGATTGTTAATGCGAAGTAGGGATGGATTTAATGCTGCATCATTACATAAAATGCGCTTTTTGCATTAAATATTTAAAGCAAGACGCGCTTTATATGCATTATTTCC